>OY740784.1:115736277-115753777 GCA_963514005.1 Raja brachyura
ATCCTCGATCGGACTCTGCCGGCTTTTCCTTGCACTGAACGTTATTCCCTTATCATGTATCACTGCACTATAAATGGCTCGATTGTAATCACGTATTGTCTTTCCGCTGACTGGTTAGCATGCAACAAAAGGCTTTTCACTGTACCTCGCTACAGGTGACAATAAACTAACGTCTACTGAACTGTACATGATTACAATCGAGCCGTCCACAGTATACAGATACAGGATAATGGGAATGATGTTTCATGCAGTAAAGACTAAATAATGACAGTTCTGAGGTCTCCAATCAGATAGATGGGAGTTCAGGACAGCTCTCCAGTTGGTGAGAGGACGGTTCAGTTGCCAGATAGTTAGTTAGCGGAAGAAATGCTGCTGTTTTAAATAAAGATTTAAACGAGTGGAGCAGTTGTAGTGGATGAAAGTAGATCAGTCGAGGAGAACATGCAGACTCCACACAGACATCGAACCCAGGTCAGGATCGAACCCAGGTCTCTGGCATTGTAAGGTAACAGCTCTACCAGCTGTGTCATGTGTTAAAGCAGGAACTGCAGATCGAGGGTACACAAAAGGCTGGGGAACCTCAGCGGGTGCAGCAGCATCGAAGGAGATAGGCAACGTTTCGGGCCGAAACCCTTCTTCAGGCTGATGGGAGGTGTGGGGGGGGGGGGGGGGGGCGGTGAGAAGAAAGGAAAAAGGAGGAGCCCGAGGGCTGGGGGAGAGGTGGGAAGGGGAGGAGACAGCAAGGGTTGACGGAATTGAGAAAATTCAATGTTCAAGCCCAGAGGATGCAGACTCCCCAAGCGGAATATGAGGTGCTGTGCCTCCAATGTGTCTTGTGTTAGTTGGTGTTCTTGAAACATATACAAGCGTGAGGGATCTTCATACGGACACAATGTTACAAATTCACGAGTTCACGAGTTATAGGAACAGAATTAGGCCATTCGGCCCATCGAGTCTACTCCACCATTCAATCATGGCTGATCTCTCCCTCCTAATCCCATTTTCCTGCCTTCTCCCCAGAACCCTTGACACCCGTTCTAATCAAGAATTTGTCCATCTCTGCCTTAAAAATATCCACTGGCTTGGCCTCCACAGCCCTCTGTGGCAACGGGTTCCACAGATTCACCACCCTCTGACTAAAGAAGTTCCTCCTTTCTAAAAGAGTGGCCTTTAATTCTGAGGCTGTGACCTCTGGTCCTGGACTCTCCCATCAGTGGAAACATCCTCTCCACATCCACTCAATCTGTGCCTTTCATTATTCTGTAAGCTTCAATGAGGTTCCCCCTCATCCTTCAAAACTCCAGCGAGTAGAGGCCCGGTGCTGTCAAACATTAGCAGCAGCAGCGATCTAACAGATATCAAATCTATTTATTTAGTACTAAGTGGCAGCACGGTGGCGCAGCGGTAGAGTTGCTGCCTCACAGCGCCAGAGACCTGGGTTCGATCCTGACTACGGGCGCTGCCTGCACGGAGTCTGCACGTTTTCCCCGTGACCAGCGTGGGTTTTCTCCGAGATCTTCGGTCCCCCCCCCCCCCCCCCCACAATCCAAAGACACACAGGTTTGAAGGGTCTCGACCCGAAACGTCGCCTATCTCCTTCGCTCCTTAGATGCTGCTGCACCCGCTGAGTTTCTCCAGCCTTTTGTGTAACCCTCGATTCTCAAGCATCTGCAGTTCTTTCTTTAACAGGTTTGTCGGTTAATTGGCTTCGGTAAACGTATAAATTGTCCCTCTTGTGTGTGTAGGATAGCGTTAGCGTGCGGGGGATCGCCGGTCGGCGCGGACTCGGTGGGTCGAAAGGGCCTGTCTGCATGGAGTTTGTACTGTACGTTCTCCCCGTGACCTGCGTGGGGTTCCCCCCCCCCCCCCCCCGAGATCTTCGGTTTCCTCCCACACTCCAGGTTTGTAGGTTAATTTGCTTTGGTTAATAAAAAAATTGAAAATTGTCGCTATACGAGGTGATCGCTGGTCGGCTCGGACCCGGGGTGGGCCGAAGGGCCTGTATATCTAAAGTCTAAAGTCTTCAGTATCAATCCTTTATTCTCATCTAAGCTATTTTTTTTTTTTCGCCTGCTACTTCAGAACTTCCACAGGCCCATTCTAGTTCAAACGACTCCCCCGGGCTAAGTAGTTCAGCTAAGATTGAAGATCGCTGGAGAGACATGGTAGTCTGCAAATGTCAGTTTTGAAAAACATAACAAACGTGAAATATGGAATTAATCCAACGGAAAACTGTTTGTGTGGTGCTGATCAATTATCTCGGTCTACTGAGGACATGAAAACCATCTTTATATTTTATGGCGAGCAAAGCCGAGATTGTGGCATGGATCACAACATGCTGGACAGAACGCCACAGGAGATCCTTCTTCCCTGCGGCTATCAAACCTTACAACTCCTCCACCTTCTGTTGTGGGGTAGACTGAGTCTGAGACTGACTCCCCCCCCCCCCCCCCCCACCCAATCTCTGCACATCCCTCAAGCCCTTCCACTCGTCACTTTAATTTCATCTTTCATATATTTTGTGTGTTTTTTTTTAAATCCCAGGTCAATTTCCCTCCTGGGATAAATAAAGTTCTATCGCATTGCATCGTATCAGAGACAATAGACAGTAGACAATAGGTGCAGGAGTAGGCCTTTCGACCCTTCGAGCCAGCGCCGCCATTCAATGTGATCATGGCTGATCATCTCCAATCTGTACCCTGTTTCTGCCTGCTCCCCATATCCTCTGACTCCGCTATTTTTTAAGAGCTCTCTCTTGAAAGTATCCAGAGAACCTGCCTCCACCGCCCTCTGAGGCAGAGAATTCCACAGACTCACCACTCTCTGCGAGAAAAAGTGTTTCCACGTCTCCGTTCTAAATGGCTTGCCCCTTATTCTTAAACTGTGGCCCCTGGTTCTGGACTCCCCCAACATCCCCCAAGAGAATCGTCCATCAAATATTTTAACCGATTTAGTTAAGTCTAGTCTAGAGATACACGCAGAAACAGGCCCTTCGGCCCACCGTGTCCGCCCCGACCAGCGATCCCCGCACATTTAACACTATCCTTGCGCGCACACACACACACACACACACACACACACACACACACACACACGACAATTAACCTACAGTACATCGTTGGAGTGTGGGAAAAAAACCAAGGGTCTCGGAGAAAACCCACGCAGGTCACGGGGGGGGGGGGGGGGGAAACGTACAAACTCCGTACAGACGGCACCTGTAGTCGATCGGGAACTCTACCGCTGCGCCACCGTGCCGCACTGTACCACCAGATCAACCGGTACAGGGCAGTTTATCCTGGTGGACATCGTTAGATAACAAAGCACGAGTCTCCCTCTCGCGCGGCACGGTGGCGCAGTGGTAGAGTTGCCGCCTCACGGCGCCAGAGGCCCGGGTTCCATCCTGGCTACGGGTGCCGTCTGCACGGAGTTTATGGGTGCTTATTAAGCTACAAACCTGTGCGTCTTTGGAGTGTGGGAGGAAACCGGGGCACCCGGAGAAAACCCACGCGGGTCCCGGGAGGGGTTGGGGTCGTACAAACTCCGTACAGACGGCACCTGAGGGTCAGAATCGAACCCGGGTCTCTGGCGCCGTGAGGCAGCAACTCTACCGCTGGCGCCTGATATTGGACCGGAGGTTGTTCGCTGTTCTTCTGTTGTTACTTTTGTCGAGTGTCCCAATGGCGAAGCTCGTCTCCGGCCTCATTCACGTTCTCTGAACAAACAGGTCAATGAGATGGGGGACTAGATGTGTGAATGGCCTGTCCTCAGAGGCTGCCGATCAAATTGCCAGAACTCCCAGTGTGGAAACGTGATGCACTCGGGCAATTAAAAGCATTAATAGCTTGAACCCGAGATGTTTTGTCAATTTAAAGCGGATACGACAGTCGCCATCCCATTGTAACAATTATTTTTGTGTCGTTTATCATGGAATATTATGGAATATTTAGGACAACAGACGTCGAGAGCGTGTGAAAGGCTTATCTTTGTAGCGCGGTAGAGTCGCTGTCTGACAGCGCCAGAGACCCGGGTTCGATCCTGACCTCGGGTGCTGCCTGTGCGGAGTTTGCACGTTCTCTCCGTGACCACGTGGGTCTTCTCCGGTGCTCCGGTTTCCTCCCGCACTCCAAAAACATGCAGGTTTGTAGGTTAATAAGCTTTTGTGAAATGCCCCAGGTGTGTAGGATGGAACCAGCGTGCGGGGATCGATGATCGGCGCGGACCAGGTGGGCCGAAGGGCCTGTTTCCACCATGTATCTCTGAATTCAGTTTAGTTTATTGTCACATGTACCGAGGTGCGGTGAAAAGCTTTTGTTACGTGCTGTCCTCCCAGCAGGATGACAGTGTATGATTAGAATCGAGCCATTTACAGTGTACAGACACATGACAAGGGAATAACGTTTAGTGCAAGGTAAAGCCAGCAAAGTCCGATCAAGGATACTCCGAGGGTCACCTCGAGAGGTAGCTAATAGTTCTAAACTGCTATCTAACTAAACCAGAACTGAGAAGGATGAGAGGGTATCTTAGAGAAACATACATAGAAACATAAAACACTGGTGCAGGAGTAGGCCATTCGGCCCTTCGAGCCTGCACCGCCATTCAATATGATCATGGCTGATCATCCAACTCAGTATCCCGTACCTGCCTTCTCTCCATACCCCCTGATCCCTTTAGCCACAAGGGCCACATCTAACTCCCTCTTAAATATAGCCAATGAACTGGCCTCAACTACCTTCTGTGACAGAATTCCACAGATTCACCACTCTCTGTGTGAAAAATGTTTTCCTCATCTTGGTCCTAAAAGATTTCCCCCTTATCCTTAAACTGTGACCTCCTTGGCCTGGACTTCCCCAACATCAGGAACAATCTTCCTGCATCTAGCCGGTCTAACCCCTTACGAATTTTGTAAGTTTCTATAAGATCCCCCCTCTATCTTCTAAATTCTAGTGAGTACAAGCCGAGTCTATCCAGTCTTTCACCCAGAGAGTTGTGAATCTGTGGAATTCTCTGCCACAGAAGGCAGTGGAGGTTAATTCACTGGATGGTTTCAAGAGAGAGTTAAGGGCCTGTCCCACTTGCGTGTCATTTGCACGACATCCTACAAATTATTTGGCGCTTCGTGACGTGCGTGTGGTGAGGCGTGGTGGCGTATGCGGTAACGCGCGGCGCCCCAGTATTTTGTGAGGCTCGAAATACTCGCGCGCCGCCTGCGTGATGTATCCGTTGCGCACGCTGACGTACTGACGGCGCACGCTGACGTACTGACGGCGTACGTGTAGCGCGTGGTGACGCATGGTTACGCACGGTGACACACGATCGTTGCCGATGCTAATTTATAATGCGTCACCGTGCATCAATGTCCATTACATGCGCTGCCCGACACCGTCGGCGCCATTGGCGCGTAATTTGAGCGCCGCACCGCATGGCCACCCGGGTATAAAGCGCGGCAAGTTTTGAAATATTTTCACCATCGTCTCTTTGATTTTCACTGGGGAAATCCTTGCCACGGTGATCGGAGTAGGTACGAACGACATCGCAAATGGCTCCCAAAGGGGTCAGGGCCCTCAGGGGAACTTGGCGCGCGACTGTCGTACTGCTAGCCGATTTTCGCGCGTCAGTCACTACCGGCCTGTCATGTTAATGACGTACAAATAGCGCCCAGGTGGGACAGGCCCTTAAAGATTTAGCTCTTAGGGCTAATGGATCAAAGGATATGGGGAGATTTACTAGAATGTTGCCTGGGTTCCAGCAACTAAGTTACAGAGAAAGGTTGAACAAGTTAGGTCTTTATTCTTTGGAGCGCAGAAGGTTAAGGGGGACTTGATTGAGGTCTTTAAAATGATGAAAGGGATAGACAGAGTTGACGTGGATAAGCTTTTCCCATTGAGGGTAGGGAAGATTCAAACAAGAGGGCATGACATGAGAATTAAGGGACAGAAGTTTAGGGGTAACATGAGGGGGAACTTCTTTACTCAGAGAGTGGTGGCTGTGTGGAATGATCTTCCCGCAGAAGTGGTGGAGGCAGGATCGATTTTAACATTTAAAAGTAAAGTGGATAGGTATATGGACGGGAAGGGAATGGAGGGGTATGGTCTGAGTGCAGGTAGATGGGACTAGGGGAAAATAAATGGTCGGCACGGGCTGGAAGGGCCGAGAAGGTCTGTTTCCGTGCTGTAATTGTTATATGGTTATATGGTTATATATGGGGAGAAGGCAGGAACGGGGTACTGATTCTGGATGATCAGCCATGATCACATTGAATGGCGGTGCTGGCTCGAAGGGTCGAAAGGCCTACTCCTGCACCTATTTTCTATTTTTTTTAAAAACTAAGACACTCGATCATCCATCACGGATTAGGAATGCAAAGTATGACCGCTCTGAGCACACAAATGGCTGTCAATTCAAGGGATATGTCTTGGTCTGCACCGTGGAAGTCCATTGTCTCTGGTGTCCCCACTGAACACGTAGTGAAAGTCTGACACCTTATCCCTGCAAAATGGAAGTAATTTATTGAGGAGTCTTGCTATTCTGCGGGTTGTAAAGATACCACGGGGATCAAAGTTGACGAGAGACGAACAATATTAAAAATAAAATTATGGAAGATTTTTTCAGCCTGGAAATAAAATCTGGTCACTGTTTTATTAACGATTTTCAGTCGGAGATTTAGTTTGGTTTAATTTAGAGAAACAGGCCCCTCGGCCTAACGAGTCCGCACCAACCACCGCACACTAACGCTATCCAACACGCACTCAGGACAACTTGCAATTTTTTACCAAAGCTAATTGGCCTGCAAACCTGTATGTCTTTGGAGTGTGGGAGGAAACCGGAGCACCCGGAGGAAAACCCACAGGGAGAACGTGCAAACTCCGTGCAGACAGCGCCTGCGGTCGGGTATCGAACCTGGGTCCCTGGCGCTGGAAAGGGGCTGTCCCGCTTGGGCGACCTAATCCCCGAGCTCTGGCGAGTTTGCCCTCGACTCATGGTCGACACGAGGTTGTAGGAGGTCTTTGTAACTCTCCTACATGCTCAAGAGTAGTCCCCGCGTACTCGAGGCCTCAGCTTGGTCGCGGCGTATTTTTCAACATGTTGAAAAATGCCCGCAGGTTTAAAAAAAGGTCGCCATGGATAAAATCGATGCTTTTTTTACTCGAAGGTTTAGTCGAAGTCGGTCGTAGCAGGTCGGCATGTTAGTCGTAGGTAATCGAAGGTAGTCGTAGATAGTGTTCAACATGGTCGAAGGAGGTCGTCTTCATTCTCCACTATTTGGTGTCTAATTTTCCCGAGGTTAGTCGTAGCTAGTCGAAGCTGGTCTTCAGCATAGTCGAAGGAGGTTGAAGGAGGTCTTCAACATGACATTTTTTCAAACTCTCCTGTACTCTTCTAAACTCGCCAATTAGGTCGCCACTGTGGGACGGCCCCGTTAGGCAGCGACTCTACCGCTGCGCCACCGTGCCGCCCTCAAGTACATGAAAATACTTACTGATGGAATTACTCTTCCTAGGATAAATGTTGTTGTGCGTTCTCTGTATTTATGTAGAGCATAAATGTTTATAATCTGGTTTATGTTAACAGCAACCAGAGAGTGGGATAATTGCGTGTTCTATAATTAAACAGCAAAACTAAAACATGCGATATTGAAGATTACTTACTTGAACGTGAAAAATGCTTGTGTGAGTGCATAAGACGTGTGCTCACTGATGGAGATGTACGTTCTGGGCAATTGCACGCACTATCAGAGCTAAATAACATTGCAAATTGGCGCAGAGTCTGGAGCGCTCAAGGAGATAAGAACCCTCTGAAATTGGATCTGTGTTCAATCAGGAAGCCTTCATACATCGCACTTTAATGCAACAATCAGCCCGTCGCTCTGATTCATTTGTTAAGATGCAACCAGAAATCTGCCTCTCTAATTGTCGACTGCAATGAGATTCTGCTGTTTCGGGGGAGGGGGGAGGGGTGGTGAAGGGTTGGGGGGGGGGGGAGGGGGAGTGGGGGGGTGGAGGGTGGTGGAGGAGGGTTTGGGGAGGGGAGGGGCAGTGGTGGTGGGGGAGGGGGAGGGGGGTTTGGGGTGGAGAGTGTGGGGGGAAGGGTGGGGTGAAGAGTGAGGGGGGGTTGGTGTAGGAGGGTGGGGGGTGGAGGGGGGGTTCGGGAGGGAGGGTGTGGGGGGTGGGGTGAGGGCAGGGGGGGGAGAGAGTCTGCTGTAAGGGGAACAGTCTGGGCTGCAGCATCAAAGTCTTTCTTTTGCATGCTGTCTGTGCACAACGTAGCAGTGCGAGAAAAACAGAGCAGGGACTTTGACCCAGGTGTCAGGCTGGATCTTGAACAGAAACCAACACACTGAATGGACTGCCAGGTATTTAATCTAAGCTGATGAAATATTTGCATTCTCATATTATATGTATATATATATATATGTGTGTGTGTATGTATATACATATATGTGTGCACACAGACACACACACACACACACACACACACACACACACACACACACACACACACACACACACACACACATATATGTTTATGTAAGCCAATACAACTTTATTTCTATACTCTACTTCTACTCGATGTCACCTGCCTCTCAGCTGTCAAAGTACCATTCTACATTGGGGTCTCGACCCGAAACGTCGCGTATCTCCTTCGCTCCTTAGATGCTGCTGCACCCGCTGAGATTCTCCAGCTTTTTGTGTAACCTACCATTCTACATTTCCTTGTTCATCGTCCCCTTTGATCTGCATATTCACACCCTACCCTTCCATATCTCGATGTGGAGTGGCGTTTTTTTACAACGTTCTCAAAATCCAATTTCGATAGCCACTAATTTATCGGGTATGATTAGAAAAGGAGTCTCACGCACTCCACGAGCTCGGGCGATAGTAATAAGTCTTCCAGTCTCGATTAATTGTTTTTTATTGAAGTAATACATTGATATAGTCCACCCCTTCCATTCATGTCATATAAATCATAAAAACGTCTTCCTGTAACAGCGCACCATCTGACAACATATATATGTCCCGATCGTGCTTGTGGTCACGGTAGCAAACTGTTTCCATCCATGGCCCGATCAAAACTGAAACTAATCATCTGAGCGTCTGCGCCAGAATCCTATCGCCAAAAAACACGCCCAGACTACGTATAGAATCCCGCCCACATTAGCACAGTCCGGTCCCGTGACAGTCCCGACTTTGGAGTTTCGATCATCCCGAGGAGAGGGCCTGTACATCCGGGGGCTGTCCGTAGCGGCCATTAGGGAGGGTTCACGGCCCAGACCACGGGTGGACAAAGGAGGAGGCCTGGCTGAAACTTTGTTGCCTTCCAACCACAGTGAAGAACGCTGTGGTGGATGTTTGTGTTAAATCCAATTGTGTATTGTGTGTTCTTTTTAACTGTGTCGCTGCTGGCAAATTCACTTCACTGCACCTTCGTTGGTGCATGCGACGAATAAATTTGACTTTGACAGGCAGGTAATATTTCAAAGTAACTAGACATGACTATAATAAACTTACTCAAGCTTAATGGCTCCAACACTATGCCTCCCTCTCCCCTGACTCTCAGTCTTAAAAACCTGAAGAAGGGTCTTGATCCAAAATGTCACCCATTCCTTCCTTCCAAAGATGCTACCTGTCCCGTTGATTTACTCCAGCATTTTTTTTGCACACGCGCACAAACACATATTTATCTGTGTGCATACAGTACATACACACACACAAATGTATATTGTCAATTGCAATTACTTTGAAAATTATTCATTTAAAATACATGAGTACAGAGAAAGTTAAATGAACATTTTATCATGTATAACCATATAACATATAACAATTACAGCACGGAAACAGGCCCTCTCGGCCCTTCCAGTCCGTGCCGAACATTTATTTTCCCCTAGTCCCATCTACCTGCACTCAGACCATACCCCTCCATTCCCTTCCCGTCCATATACCTATCCACTTTACTTTTAAATGTTAAAATCGATCCTGCCTCCACCACTTCTGCTGGAAGCTCATTCCACACAGCCACCACTCTCTGAGTAAAGAAGTTCCCCGTCATGTTACCCCTAAACTTCTGTCCCTTAATTCTCATGTCATGCCCTCTTGTTTGAATCTTCCCTACCCTCAATGGGAAAAGCTTATCCACGTCAACTCTGTCTATCCCTTTCATCATTTTAAAGACCTCAATCAAGTCCCCCCTTAACCTTCTGCGCTCCAAAGAATAAAGGCCTAACTTGTTCAACCTTTCTCTGTAACTTGTTAAAGAAGGAACTGCAGATGCTGGAGAATCGAGGGTTACACAAAGAGCTGGAGAAACTCAGCGGGTGCAGCAGCATCTAAGGGGCGAAGGAGATGCTGAAGAAGGGTCTGAAGAAGGGTCTCGACCCGAAACGTCGCCTATCTCCTTCGCCCCTTAGATGCTGCTGCACCCGCTGAGTTTCTCCAGCTTTTTGTGTAACCCCCCCCTTTCTCTGTAACTTAGTTGCTGGAACCCAGGCAACATTCTAGTAAATCTCCTCTGTACTCTCTCTATTTGGTACCCAGATGTACAAGATATAGAAAGCAGCTTTTTCCCCACGAGTAGTAGCTCTACTCATTAACCAAAAGTTTGTAGTCTCCTTTTCCCCTGGTATTTTTATTTAATTTGCATGTATTTCTTTTTTTTTTTCAAAAAGAAATCAATAAAAAAGCTCCTTAATTGAACAAAGGGTCGGCCATTTAGGACTGAGATGAGGAATAACCTTTTCACCCAGAGAGTTGCGAATCTGTGGAATTCTCTGCCCCAGAAGGCAGTGGAGGCCAATTCACTGGATGTTTTCAAGAGAGAGTTGTATTTAGCTCTTAGGGCTAACGGAATCAAGGGATATGGGGGAAAAAGCAGGAGCGGGTTACTGATTCTGGATGATCAGCCATGATCATATCTTCTTCTTTCGTATGGCATGCACAGCCTAAATTTGCAGGACGGCTTGTTCTATTTGATGTTAAAGAAGGAACTGCAGATGCTGGAAAATCGAGGGTACACAAAAGGCTGGAGGAACTCAACGCTGAGTGTATCCCGCTGAGTTTCTCCAGCCTTTTAGCTACCCTTGTTCCATTTGATTGTGCACGCCAGGTTGATTGCATTCGTCGAAACAGGCCGGACCACGTGAAGGTTGCAATCTCCCACCCCTCATGATCATATTAACATAGAAAGATAGAACATAGGTGCAGGAGTAGGCCATTCGGCCCTTCGAGCCTGCACCGTCATTCAATATGATCATGGCTGATCATCCAACTCAGTATATTAAATGGCGGCGCTGGCTCGAAGGGCCGAATGGCCGACTCCTGCGCCTATTTTCTATGTTTCTATGTTACTGTACCTCGGTACAGGTGACAATAGTGAACCTATCTAAACTAAATTAACCATTTTTTTTGTGCTTTTTTTCACCCCAATTGTTCCACAATTTTTTTCCGTTTTGCTAGTTTATTCTTTTTTGTTGGATAATTTTTATTAGAAGTATAAGTACAGGTGTAAGTACAAATATAAGTACATATAAAAACAACGTTCTTGATAAAGAGATAGGTAATAATTACCATATTTTCTTATATATACTTCTAAACATTTTATTGTAGTTTTTTTTTAGTGAAAAGTAGGAAAATGTGAAGAATGGTTAACATAAAAATAGTTATAAAATAACCAAAAGAGAAAAGTAAATAAAATAACAGTGGTATATTCTACAAACAGTATTTATATAATAATATATCCGTGATCAATAATGTATTATTCTTCGCTCAATCCTTCGTTCAGGTCTCGATCAGGTCCACAAACCGAGTCATATTGGTCCCTTAAGATATTCAAGGAATGGAGACCAAATCAGATTAAATTGGTCTAACTTGCCTAAAAGTGCAAGTCTTATTCTTTCCAAGTGTAAAGTCTCCGCCATTCCTGAAATCCACAATTTGATTGTAGGGGGTATGGGGCCTTTCCAAAATTGTAAAATTAATTTTTTACCAATTATTAAACTATAATCTATGAAAGTTCTTTGTGCTGTCGTGAGTAATTGATCCCTTTCTAATATTCCCAATATTATTAATTTTGAGTCTGGAACTAGATTCTTATTTACAACATTCGAGATTACCTTAAATATTTCCAACCAAAAATTCGTAATTTTTATACAAGTTGTAAAATAATGTGTTAAATTAGCTTCTAGTATTGGCATTTGTCACATATAGGAGATACATTAGAAAACATTCTATGTAATTTAGATTTTGAAAAATGCAATCTATGTAAAACTTTGAATTGAATCAGAGAGTGTCTAGAATTTAATGAACAATTATGTATATATCGTAAACTTTCATCCCAGATATCGGGTTTATCTATTGCTAGTTTATTCTTCCGTGATTTATTTCGGAGAAACAATTCTTTATGAATCCCAAGAAATATATCTTTGACATAATTCTGATTTCCATCCCCACTTTTTCCTTCCAGGGCCCATAACAAACTTACTCCTCCCTTTTAAATGAACTTGTTTATAAGATAATTTTATAAAATTGTTTTTCTTTTGTTTTCTCCCATCTGCTCATTAAATTTAATGCTTGACATTTAGAAATGCAGTAAAACTTATTATTGTATCTTGAAAATCTTAACTTCAGTATAGAGTTACAACGTGGAAACTGGCCCAACTTGCCCACACCGGCCAGCATGTCCCAGCTACACTAGTCCCACCTGCCCGCGTTTGGCCCTCATCCCTCTAAACTTCTCCTATCCATGCACCTGTCTAACTGTTTCTTCTGAGGCCTACTCAACCTCCCCCCCATAGCTCAGACCCTCTAGTCCTGGCAACACCGTCGTAAATCTTCTCTGAACCCTTTCAAGCTTGACAACATCTTTCCAATAAGTTCCTCCATTGTTCTATAGAAGCATAGAAACATAGAAAATAGGTGCAGGAGGAGGCTATTTGGCCCTTCGAGCCTGCACCGCCATTCATTGTGATCATGGCTGATCATCCACAATCAATAACCCGTGCCTGCCTTCTCCTCATATCCCCTGACACCGCTAGCCCCTAGAGCTCTATCTAACTCTCGCTTAAATCCATCCAGTGACTTGGCCTCCACTGCCCTCTGTGGCAGGGAATTCCACAAATTCACAACTCTCTGGGTGAAAACGTTTTTTCTCACCTCAGTCTTAAATGGCCTTCCCTTTATTCTTAAACTGAGGTCCCTGGTTCTAGATTCCCCCAACATTGGGAACATTTGTCCTGCATCTAGCTTGTCCAGTCCTTTTATAATTGTATACGTTTCTTTAAGGTAACCCCTCATACTTCTAAACTCCAGTGAATACAAGCCCAGTCGTTCCAATCTTTCCTCATATGACGGTCCCGCCATTCCGGGGATTAACCTCGTGAATCTACGCTGCACTGCCTCAATAGCAAGGATGTCCTTCCTCAAATTAGAAGATCAAAATTGCACAAAATACTCCAGATGTGGTCCCTGTACAACTGCAGAAGGAGCTCTTTACTCCTATACTCATTATTAAGACCAACATGCCATTAGCTTTCTTCACTACTTGCTGTACCTGCATGTTTACTTTCAGTGACTGGTGTACAAGGACACCCAGGTCTTGTTGCACTACCCTTTTTCCTAATCTGACACCGTTGGGATAATAATCTGCCTCCTTGTTCTTGCCGCCAAAGTGGCCAAACCTCACATTTATATGTTGTAATTATCTCTCTGTGTTGTTATGTTTTGGCCACACATTTTCTTTGCACCTGCTCAGTTTTCTTTTAAATCCACTGTATGAAAAAAAAGATGTCCATGCAAGATTGAATGCAAAACGAAATGAATAATGCAATTATCCCTTTTACATATGGTGATTAAAATCTGTATTGAAACAAAGTTTAAACTTGCTAGTCTTGCTATTCTAATAAATTCAGCTTTCTTTTGAAGGATTTAAAATATCCATAATTATTTTAACACAAACAGCAAATTATAACTGTGGGGGCTTTTGAAAATGCAAAGTAAATCTGCCTCAGCATTATCATAATTCCCCCAGTTTTATTCATTTTTTTAAATACTTTAATATAAGCAGCCTTGGCGATTTCATTGGAGCAACTGGGTCATCAACAAAAAGAGGCTCCAATGACATAAGTTGAGGCTAATCTCAGCCTTTGGCTATCAGTATCTCAGAGTGCAATTCAATTCTGCTTCCCCATGTTATCAAGCTGCCTTAACCATCTTCAAGACGATCCTCACTTTCCACGAGAAGGAACAAAAAATGATTTGTGAGCTGCACGGTGGCACAGCGGTAGAGTTGCGGCCTCACAGCGCCAGAGACCCGGGTTGGATCCGGTATGGATGCTGTCTGTACGGAGTTAGTACGTTCTCCCCCTGCCGCCCCCCGTGAAATGACATGAAGCTGGGTGGCAGAGTGAGCTGTGGAGAGGATGCGATGAGTTGTGAATCTGTGGAATTCCCAGCCACAGAAGGCAGTGGAGGCCAATAATGCACTGGATGTTTTGAAGAGAGAGTTATGCCCCTGTCCCACTTAGGAAACCTGAACGGAAACCTCTGGAGACTTTGCGCCCCACCCAAGGTTTCCGTGCGGATCCCGGAGGTTTTTGTCAGTCTCCCTAATGGTCGAAAGTGGTTTCCGTTTTAAAAATCTGTAATTTGTTAGTCGAAGCCGGTTGCGATGCTAGTTGAAGGTGGTTGCCGGAGGACGAAAACCTCCGGGAACCGCGCGGAAACCTTGGGTGGGGCGCAAAGTCTCCAGAGGTTTCCGTTCAGGTTTCCTAAGTGGGACAGGGGCATTAGATTCATCTCTTAGGGCTAACGGAATCAAGGGAAAGCGGGAATGGGGTACAGATATTGGATGATCGGCCATCATCATATTGAATGGCCTGCTCCTTCACCTATTTTCTATGTTACGATTTCTATCTGACCTGCGTGGGTTTTCTCTGGGTAGCTCGGGTTTCCTCCCACACTCCAAAGACGTACAGGTTTGGAGGCTAATTGTATCAGGTGATAGTGCGTCCTCCTCTGGAACACAGCATGCAAGGAGTTCCCGCACTCCGATGCCATCGGGCAGTTTTTACTCGGAAAGCCGACCATTTGCACAGTTGGCATCTGAAGCGAAACATCATCTCCGCCCACTGATTTCGGTTTCCACGAAGGATTGACTTTTATCTTCGCCACCACCGCACGTTCACTTCAAACGATCGATCCCACTACATATGCAAGACCCCTACCGCTGCTAATGAGTCTGCAGCCCCCCGGATCCAGCCTGTGCCTTCCTTGCCATGGTTTGCAGCAATCATCAGAAGTCCTGTAGTTAAAACCTTAAACTAGCAAAACTAATGAAATTGAGAAGCCGACCAAAACACTTCATGTAATGAAGTTACTTTAATTGGATTTGCACGTCTATTGGTTCTGAATATCACTGAAATGGAAACAAGGGAAGGATAGAGGGGCCTGAGCTACAGGGAGAGGTTGAGCAGGCTGGGACTCTATTCCCTGGAGCGCAGGAGGATCTGATGGAGGTGTACAGAATCATGAGAGGAATAGATGGGATAGATGCACAGAGTCTCTTGCCCAGAGTAGGGGAATCGAAGACCAGAGGACATTGGTTTAAGGTGAATGGGAACCGATTTAATAGGAATCTGAGGGGTAATTGTTTCACACAGAGGGTGGTGGGTGTATGGAACGAGCTGCCGGACGAGGTAGTTGAGGCCGGGACTATTGCAACATTTAAGAGACACTTGGACAGGCACATGGATAGGACGGGTTTGGAGGGATATTGAGCAAACGCGGGCAGGGGGGACTAGTCTAGCTGGAACATGTTGGCCGGTGTGGGCAGGTTGGGCCGAATGGCCAGTTTCCACATTGGTATCACTCTATGACTCTAACAGATCCTTTGGCCAACAATGTCTTTTTTTTTTGTTAAATATTTCTATTAGAAGTAAGTACATATGTGGATAAGTGTGAGGTTATCCACTTTGGTGGCATAAAATAGGAAAGCAGACTATTATCTAAATGGTGCCCGATTAGGAAAAGGGGAGATGCAGCGCGACCTGGGTGTCATGGTACACCAGTCATTGAAAGTAGGCATGCAGGTACAGCAGGCAGTGAAGAAAGCCAATGGTATGTTAGCTTTCATAGCAAAAGGACTTGAGTATAGGAGCAGGGAGGTTCTACTTCAGTTGTATAGGGTCTTGGTGAGACCACACCTGGAGTATTGCGTACAGTTCTGGTCTCCAAATCTGAGGAAGGACATTATTGCCATAGAGGGAGTGCAGAGAAGGTTCACCAGACTGATTCCTGGGATGTCAGGACTGTCTTATGAACAAAGACTGCATAGACTCGGTTTATACTCTCTAGAATTTAGGAGATTGAGAGGGGATCTTATAGAAACTTACAAAATTCTTAAGGGGTTGGACAGGCTAGATGCAGGAAGATTGTTCCCGATGTTGGGGAGGTCCAGGACAAGGGGTCACAGCTTAAGGATAAGGGGGAAATCCTTTAGGACCGAGATGAGAAGGACGTTTTTCACACAGAGAGTGGTGGGTCACTGGAATTCTCTGCCACAGAGGGTAGTTGAGGCCAGTTCATTGGCTATATTTAAGAGGGAGTTAGATGTGGCCCTTGTGGCTAAGGGGATCAGAGGGTATGGAGAGAAGGCAGGTACGGGATACTGAGTTGGATGATCAGCCATGATCATATTGAATGGCGGTGCAGGCTGGAAGGGCCGAATGGCCTACTCCTGCACCTAATTTCTATGTTTCTATATTAAAGGAAGAATATACATGTCACATACATTCTTAATATTATTAATATTAACAATTATTTCTTATTTGTACTTCTATGCATTTGTTTATTTTTAATGTAGGTAGGAAATAAAAGAGAAAAATAAAGTAAAAATAGAAATTCAAAAAGATGAATGAAGTATTAAGCAGTTTATACATCATTGGAGATATATCCATGGATTATTATATGTAATTCTTCGTCTATTCCTTCATTCAGGCTTCAGTCAGGTTCTCGTACCGAACCATTTTGACCCTTTAAATATTCAATAAACGGAGGCCAACAATGTCTGTAGGGAACATAAGATCGAGTTAAGCTAATTTTCTCTGCCTGCCCCTGATCCGTATCCGTTGATTCCCTGCATATCTATGTGCCTTACTAAAAGCCTCTTAAACACTACTTTTTTATAGTGTTTGTCTCCTCGACCAGCGCGTTCCACCCACCGCCCACTGTGCGAAAAGACATGTTTTGCACGTGTAAACGTTACCCCCTCTCACCTTAAAGCTACGCCCTCGAGCCCTTGACATTTCCACCCGGAGGAACAGGCTGTGGCTGTCTATCCTATCTATGCCTCTCATAATTTGGTGCGCTTTCCCCTCGACCTCCGACAGGACAGTGAAAACAATCCAGGTTTGTCCAGCCTCTCCTTACAGCTTCTTCTTGCCGTGTCGCTGTGCTTTTCCACGCCACCGCGTAACGCAGGCTCTGGCACGTGGGTTGAAGGCCTTGAGGTCTTG